>JADNYJ010000469.1:0-24420 GCA_015501075.1 Gymnopilus junonius | reverse complement strand
ACACCTGATGAAGTTGATGCTTGTCAGAACACTAGCTGAAAATTTGACTGCAACACACTCACTAATTTCCTCCGCCTCTGGCTCACTGATATCCACGCACGTGAAATGGAACCTATATATTGTCATGAGATGGAGGTCGACATGAACTCGCTGACGACTCACCAAATCTTGCACTCTGAACAGTAAATCATAGGCGACCCATCGTCGCCCCTGGTACAAATGCAATCCACCGGCGGCAAACGGGTGGCTTCTTTCTTGACTTTACCTTTCTTAGTAGAAACGCTGCTGGAATGCTTAGCAGGTGCCTTTGAATTGATATTTTCTTTGCCGTCATTTGTGTCTACGTCCATATCGTCGTTAGCCTTTGAAACTTGTCGACGGGTCTTGGGTTTTGCAAGCGACCCGTTGGTTGATATGGCCTTGCCTGTTGTCCCTGAGGACTTAGCCTTTGAGCGCGTGCTCATCTTTAGCGCAGTATACTGCGGCGATCGTCTTGAATGAGATGGAAGTCGGGAAGATAGGAAAAGTTGACTGACGTTGTTGTGGCGTGCTTGAATCAGAATTTCGTTTCAAACACCCGTGTGACCAAGCGCTTTGACCAGCACGTGATGTTGTTGATACGGAATTTCGAATCAATTATCATCGCTTCCGGGAAACCCAATTACATGTACTTTGACCTTTCGCAGCGAAAGTGTTCTGCTTTGCTGTCGGAATTTAATCTACCTCTCAGAAGATGCGATATGCCTCTCGAAAAATTTCTCAAGATCCAGTATGTTTTTTAGTGCTTGGAAATCGCCGCGGTTAAGGTAGGTCTCAATATTCAATCCTAATCTTGACGTAAGTGGCAACCAAAATGCAGGTGTTGGTATCGTGCTGTGCAGGATTCGGACAGAAGAGGGTATCAAAGGTAGACTTGTAGCTTTGTATTAATACTGCTTCAGCCAGAATTATTTCGCCAAACACAAAGGTTTTATGCGTTCTTTGAATTGCGAGCACTCGGAATTGGCACAAAATAACATCAAATTATTCATGAATGACTGCTCTGGCTATGTCTGAAGCTGACAGTGGCTTCGGCCTTTCAAGTAATGAGTGCTACGTCTCCGTTTTTACGCCCTATATTTGACTTTATGTTTGTGTACACTACCCTCTGGCCCCTAATGCAATTTCCACTTTGTCTTCCCCGCAATTGGTCCTTGCATCTTTTGGGGCACACCCCGAGTGCTCGCTCCGCTGCGTTCGTACAAGGGTGCGCTTAGTATATTTGTACGTTAAAGGTATCCATACAAACTTTTGGACAAGATGACGTGAATCCAAGTCAAGGCCTTTCAGAACTGTGGGTAAAGTTAATATTGATCGAACTGAAAATTTAGTCTGTCATTTAAAGCCCGGATGTTTGTACAATCATGCCAGCTTCCCAAACAAGAAATACGCCACACAAACCCTTCTTGAGCATTTAACGGATAGAAAAACAGATCAGGCTTTTGAAATATTCACTGAATGAAGTGCACTTATTCTCATTATTGTTAAATAGTTTAAAGATATCTTTCCTCTCGTGGCTGGCAGGTACTATCGGTGCCCCATATTTGTTGGTGCCCCATCCCCCAGTTTGAGCCAGAACTTTCTCGCTAAATGCTTCTAATTTGGAGAATAGATTGGGGCTCTAATCGACTTCTTACAAATGAAATCGAATTTATTAGAGCAACCCGTAGTTATAAAATGCTCAGATCCCGGCATACCATAGTCTGTGGTTCGTGCCAGACCGGTCCTGGTAGATGGCACATTGTCCTTGTCTTCAAATTAAGCTGCCATCGCAAATGACAACAAGATTTAAACCTCACATTTTAGACGGGTTTCGCAGTAATAGTTAACAAGTTGCTCAGCAGCGAACTTCGAAGGCTTGCCGTCACGTGGCGATTGCGGGAGTTTTCAGAATTTAGCGCCCACCTTTTTCAAACTCAGCAACTTTCCTTGTAACCATCATCTTATAGCGAAGTTCTAAACCTCGTTCTTCTCTATAATTACAAACTTTGGAACTTATTCGAGCGCATTTTAGTTCCTGTATATTCTACCTCAACTTGAAGTTGTGCAGGAATCGGAGGCCCGAGTTTGACAATCCTCTTGTCCCTCCTTCTCTTCTATTTCGACTCCAATTCCGAGCTTGATCTCAGGGCATCCTTTGTCTATTTTCTTACGTTACTGGTCCTATTGACCGCGAGAACCTTTGGTCTCAGAAAAAGCGCCTCACCCATCAGCCGTCCTATTATCTTGCTTGCATGTCTCAGCATATGTACCTGTGCGAAGCGGGCGCATCCCATGTCCTGAAACTGCGCTGATCCGAACATTCATCTTCGCATTTCAAATCGAGGGTCATGGGGCAGTCTTCGGCTTATCTTAAGCCAGTTCTCTATTCACTCACGTCCCCTGATCCCTGACACGTCGATCGCGAACTTTGGAAGATCGCAATTCTTCCCCATTGCTATCTCTAACGGCACAGACTTGGTGTTTTCATCCCATTATCGCTCTGCATGTCAGAAAATAGAACTTGGCCGTTTGGGAAAGCCGAGGAAACATCTCTTCACTATCTCGCTTCCATTCAGGTGTTGTTTTCCTGCTCTAGCCGTCTAGGCCGTTCTCCATATCTTTGTTCACGAGGACCCGATAATTCGTGGAGACTCAAAGAACAACGTTGACAGCCTCCAGCATGTTTTTTTACCTGCTCCATGTGTTCTCTTCGCACTGGAGATGAAGCTCGACTTCATTATCCCTTTCCTCTTCGCACCACCTGCGGGTACTCTCCTCGAGCCGTGGAGAGTCACATGGTCTTCTTTACAAGCCTTTCACTGGGGACTCCTCCGTGGATTCTCGACCATAACCCTGGAACTGGAACGCTTTACGTGAACCTTCTACGATCGACCTAGTACATACATCTACTGTAGTTGATCGAGTCGGCGCTCGGGGCCCCACAGTATACTTATATCTTTTGGGAAGCCCCGCGGATGGATGGATGTCCTACGCGAGGGATCATGCTTAATTTTATACGCTCACCACAAAGAACACAAGGTTCATGCTCACCACCGGCCAATATTAGCAAGGCGACTCCAGTCATCCGGCATGCCATAGCATCGCGTATTCAATTTGGGTTTGTGGTATGGGATCTACGGCTTCCTCCTCTGGCTCTTGCCGAATCGAACTTTGCTTCGCTCTCATGGCCACCGTATCTAATACCTTGGCTACTCTATGAACTGCGTCATTGCCAAGGGGCGGCGACTCGGGATGTGTTTAAAATAGTTGACTGCGCAGGCGCAGGGAGGCGTATTAATTATGGCATTTTTGACGATCTTGAAGGGACTTATTTGGTCATATTCGATTCGGATCGGCCTCTGCTATACTCAACCCAGGTTTTGGAAACCCTCTGCGTTGATGTTTTCTTCTTCCTCCCCGTGTTAATGTCCCAGCCATATCATATGCTGACTGACCGCGTACGGTTTTAAATAGGTAATTACCTGGGTCGTGCTCGCCGCTCACATCCTGAATGATGATCAATACATCGTCATAAAACTTGTAACTTCAAGTTGAACCACTTAAACATCGACTCGAAGCTTTAAGGGGGACATACGGCGGTACTTGACCGCGTCAGAGGCGCCGCCACAAATTCGTACATCTCAGCTGCAGAATAATACAATACGTACCTGTGAATTTTGATTCAATGCCCTTGTACCGCCTTCCTGTTTTGCGGCTCAAGTTAGGGGCGACTATCCATATCCACCTTGGGACCTTGGGCGATGATGGAACTGTGGAGACGTGGCATAGCCTCACGGGTTCAACAAAGCATACTAAGTTCCGAGTGAGTTGACCGAGTCCTATCTGACAAGTTGCAGGTTCTAGCCAGTACTGGCCAGTGTTAATTTTGGTGTTGAACCATTGTGCTCCGAAAAGACCTATATGCGTAGGGTACATACTCACTGCATACTTGTTGACTCACTGACAGCGGCGCTCTTCTTGATTCATGATTCCTGATTGATGACAGACGGTATCAGCTATTCCGAGTCCGATAAATGAGCAAGCAGTGTTATCTTCCCTAACGGCTTCCTTTCACTCTTTCGTTCTGCAACTCATCGTGTTATACATAGCATTTCATTCGGATCCTGTCCGACATACCGACCTGGTCTTCTTGGAAGGGTATCAGTACTATCGCGAAGGGAAAAAACATATATGGTACATACCTATTTTAACACATCCCACCTGAGTCTTGAATCCCGCAAGCCGCTGCATAGGGTGGAAGGGAAAAAAATGGGGTGATCGAAGAAAGGTATCCTGTTAAGTCGACCTCAACTCCGATGCTTCCCCACTCGCAAGTCGTAAGTTGTAATTGACGTTTTGTCGGATTCGTTCAGTGTCTTTAGTGAGTGAGTCGGATCGGGTCAAGTTTGGCCTCTTGCTTTCTGTCAAGGTCCAAGTCCGAGTTCAGTTGTTTATTGTTGGCTTTATTCGCTCTGGTCAGCTCAAGTCGGGTTCGTTATTTGTCCGAGAGTATTACACCTCAAATACTCTATATATACTGCTGCTGTATAAGTCGCGATCAATGTGATTGCTTTATGGGTTTATTACTTGCAATATTTGCCTTCGTCCCGAGGAAGTAGGTAGTCCGACATTGAAGTTTTCGTATTCCGATAACGATCGGTGAATTGTATAGAATTGTACTGTGCTCTCGAGGTGCTTGCTTACAGTTTTGTTTTGCCTTCTGTCTTTTCTTTTCCTTCTAAATGGGCAAGGGGGCGGTATTTTGGTTCTTTCCTACTTCTTCGGTGATATTGAACTCTGGAATTGTATGAACGGAACAAAAACAGAACGCTTGAGTAATCGAGACTCGGATACAGGGGAAATATCACTGTATTGTATTGAGCATGTCAATCAAGTGTGACCTGGGAGAAACGTTTGTAGATTGTATCACGTACGTATGTACTCACTCACGAAATCCCATTGCAGTGATCCTATCCCGTCGATATCTTGCCGAGAAGTCACTTGGACTCAATGAACGAATCGAATCCGATCAAAGCTCAGAGGATACCATTAAATATCCCGTTCATCCTCGTTAACACCGTCGAGCCCGCGTATGTCGTGTTGTGTAATCCCAGCTAGCGGTGGGTACCCAACCCACAACCTGACCAAGGCAAGGGCGTGAGTGCGCCAAAGGCGGGTTATTTAAGGACTGCTACATTTGAACATTGAACACTGACAGCTGCGTTCTAGAGTTCGCGTAGGCCCTTTCACGAAGCCCAGGGATTGACAGTGAGTAACGGAGATCGACGACGGACCACGGATGCGAGCGGCGCAGCACGCGTGCGTATGCATGTCCCTAACTAACGGCTTTGAGGGCTTCTCAAGCCGTACTAGTAGGTGGATAGACTAATGTCATAAGCAGAATCCGTCCATCCAGAGAATGAGAATAGGCGTTGTTTGTGGGCGAGCAGCGCGCGGTATCTCCGTTGATAATTAACGGACTTGAAGCGCTGCGACTTGAGGATCGACGCGCCATTTGATGGAGAGCCTTAGATGTAGAGAGTCCAAAATCAAAGTAATTCTGGCACAATGGAAAGCTAAAAAAAAAATCGAGAGCGATCCTGCGCGCGAGCGGGACCCTGAGAGATGTGAGTCTGAGTCTGTACTGCCATTATTTCAAGAAAAATAAAAGGAAGCGGAACAGGATAAAGCAGAACAGGGCATCAAGCGAACGAAGTCAGACCTGAGTAAGTAACTTGCCCGAGAAAGGTCCCAACGACGGTAGCCTAAAAAACTCGCGGGACATAGCCGGTCCTGCGAGTCTTGGTCTTGGGAATCGAAGGTCGAGTCGCGTACACATGATGCTATCATCGGTACGTATGTCGTTCTTAAGTAAATATAAGATGGGTTCTTTGTCTGTCTGATAGGATATCAGAGTCCTCGTCCTTGTTCTTCTGTTCTGTTATAAGATGCTGACGCCTTTTTCTGTTTCTGTAATCTCATCCTCAGTCAGGCGTGGAAATGCGAATTGTGACCCTGAGACGAGAGCAAGCGAATGACGTAGTGGGCTATGTATGATCATGACAGAGCGTTGAAGGGCATTGCGTAGTGAGCTGTTTGGAGCGTGCTTTTTGATCCGCCGTAGAGCGGGTTTGGAGCCGCACAGTCTCGGGGATGGTTTCATCGAGCGTCGTTTCCTGCAGTTTGTTCACACGGAGAAAAAGGCTCCAGAGTGTTTTCTAGACGAGCGAACGGTTCAATGATATTCTCCGTGAGATCCGATACATATCGGGCAAGGAAAGGTTGATAGGGTATCACAGTGGTGGTATCTGATAGAAGACATGGTAGCAGGACAAGTTAGCCACGGTCGCGGAATCACTGGGAATAAGAAGCCTGATCTCATTAGATGCGGCTTGCCTCGTGTTGCGGATATGGCTCTAGGCGACACCAGACGCATGACTGCGGCAGGACGGTATGAACGTCAATGTCAGTTTAATAGATGTGCGGGGTTTTGGGTCAAGGCGAGAGATAGCCATAGCCAGTGTGGGGAAGCTGAGCGTGTATGAATGCGGCGAAATAGACTCGAGTTGGGTGGGATTGAATTGGGAGTAAATAAAGGTTCAGTTCGGACAGACAAATATAGGTGCGATAAAGGTATATTTTTCAAGACTGGCTGTTACTCGGTGGAAAACGGAGAGAGGCGAGAGGTCTATTTTAAAGACCGCATCTTATGGGCTCGCACATGACGGATCCATGGGCTGACACTGAGAGAGAGAGCAGACATGTGTAGGTAGCTGGGTGCGAGTGATGGGTGATTGGAAGAGGTGGTTCGGAGGGATGGTGGAGATGGCTGGTTTGGGAGGGCGTTCTTGCGATGGGGACATCCGAGAGGCTGGCGGTGGGTAGAGGAGAAGAGCGAGACCAAACGGAGGGAGGTGAGCGGGACAGGCTGGAAAACGAAAAACGTTGTGCAGCGTCGGGATATCCCCTTGGAGATAGGAAATAATAATAATTTGGAGAATTCTTTTTTTCGAGCGTCATGGCATTCATCATGGGTCTGAAAAAGGCAATCACGGGGAGTCAGCTGGGTGTTTAGCGCGCAAAGGGAGATTGTCTCAGCCGTGCTTCTCTTATTAGTCCCTCTGGACTGAGCACCGCCAAACGTGCTTCCGCCATGGCCGCGGCTGTCCTCCACTCCGCCAAACCCTTCCACCGGACAGCCAGGGTCAATGCTGCGTCCCCCATCCCCTCCTCCTCAGACCCGCCCCACCCAGCGCCCAGTTCAAAGGCCTTCCACAGACTCAAGTCTTCGCTCGAACACAGTCTGCGCACCGCAACGCGTTCAAAGAAACCGCCGACTATCGACGAGTTTGCGACATTCACTACCAAGGGCAAGGAACGGGCCCAGGATGACCCACCCTCCAAGGAGAAGATGAATGTGCTACGGAGGGTCACCTTTCGCCGGACTGCCCGCGACTCTGCCACCCCGTCCCCCGTCCCCCCTCCACTCAAAGAGAAGGAAAGGGCTGCCGGCTTCACCAGCTTCCTTACGCCGTCCATGCGCCAGGCCTCCATGTCGTCGCCGGCCCTCCATCTCTCCTCGGCGGCCCTCCCCTCCCCAAAGTCCCAGTCGGCCGTCCCCGCATCCTCCTCATCCAATGCCGACGTCCTTGTCTCTCCCTCGAGACCACGGCCCCGCAAGCCGAGTCTGCAGATCAGCACACCCGGCCAGGACTCGCCCTCCCGGCATCGATCGACACAGTCATACACGCCTATCCCGCCATCGCCCTCCTCACCCTCTCTTCACCACCCTCCTTTACGGGACCCCCCCACGCGTATCCGCACCAGAGATCGCGATCCAGATCCAGATACTCCCACACCGACGCACCGAGGACAGCTCGCACGAACTCCATCTTCCGCAACTGCCAAACCTAAACCCACCCTCACCCCACGTGCTGCAAGTCCTACTGCCATCCGTCCAAGGTCCCCTTCCTCGGCCGCCGCCACCAGAGCCCGTGTCGTCACTCCGACACGAGGCTTCACTTCGGCATCCACATCACACCTTCCCTTGTCCTCTGCCTCACCCAGTCCGCCGCCTACTCCGACCAAGCGGCATCCATCTCTAGATCCAAGCACCAGGCGCACTTCGTTGGATGCACCGCGCAGACCGTCTGTCGATGGCACCCCTCGTCGGTCGTCGCGCGACGGGCCTCTTCCCCTGTACCGCGGGAATCACCATCACCAACCCCGTCGCCTATTCGGCCAAGGGCCACCTCCCCGACTCAACGATCCTACGCGCAGAACAGGCACTTCAATATCTCCTCTGGCTCTTTGGTTCCCTCCAATGCAACACCTGTCGCTCCTTCAGCAACTTCCAAACCAAATACCTCCCCGTCCAAGATTCTTAAGAATCCAGACGCCACTCCACGCGATCTCATTCGCGCCGCCACTTCTCTGATATGCAAGGAAGCCCAAAAGCCCCCTCCTCACATGTGTCGGACTGAACAGGGTTTGAAGGACTGGGAGGAGGTCGAGGTTCGCACGAAGAACCTTGTTAGACTGGAGAGAAGTTGGTCAAACGCGACTGCTACTGGAGGTTTGAGCTCTGCAAGGAGAAGTTCGATTGACGTGTCCACCTCGGGTGTGGCTGCTTCGGAAGATAGAGAACGGAAGGTGTTCTGCGAGTCGTTAAAGGATGGCTATGTGTTGTGCCAGTGCGTCCAACCTTTTTCTTGTCATTTCTTCTTCTTTTAACGGATAAACTTTTATAGACTAATGAACAAACTTCGACAGAGCAATATCGTCCGCCCCGATGCGCGCGAAGACGGCGTTGTGCGCACTGCGAACATCACCAAGTTCCTTGCGGCTTGTGCTTCATATGGCCTGCCGAATGAAGATTTGTTCTTGAGGGACGACCTGATGAAAGCCACTTCGGACAAGGAGGCTGCCGTTCGCGTGGCCAGAACTGTTATCAAGCTCGTCAGTTTTGTGGAAGATGGGGAGGAGGAGAGAAGGAAGGAGAGGGAGAAGGGTAAATGGATCAGAGGCGGCGGACTCGGGCACAGCCAGAGCAGTCAGAATGGGAGTGGAAGAGAGAGTCAGAACGCCTCATCCAATGGCACAAGGAGTCCGTATGGCACCCTCAGCTCTGCCTCTTCGCGCGCGACTGCCTCTACGCCCAACCTTTTGCCCAGTCAGATGCATCAGCCGCCGTTAACGCCGAGAAAGAAGTGGAGTCCGCCGGAGGATATGACACCTCTCAGATCGAGCAGTCCAGAAGGAAGCGCGAGTGGAAGTGGAACGCCCCTGGCGAGATCCAAGACGAGCACGAATATTTCACGTGCGCCGCAGCGGAGTCGTGAAGAAGACGACCGTTCGCATACGGATGATGAAGATGATGACTCTCAGAGCGATGATGCTGAGCATGACGCGGTGTTCAACCCCGTTCCAGTACCGACGATGATGAGGCCTCCTCCTCGTTCGCCATTGCGCAAGCAGCCGTCTCAGAAAAAGCTCGAGAGCGAGTCGGGTGGACTACTTGCTTGGGCAAGGCAGGCGGCGGCTCCCGGGCCGGGGTCTGTGCCATTCACTTCGGACCGTTTGCGCGGCTTTAATCCAGCCTCGACAGCTAATGTGCGAGACTCGGTCGCCGACTCGACGAGGGCGTCAATTGGAGACGCGTCTATCATCGGGTATAATGTAGACGATGATATTGGACAGCCTCACTACCACCCTGGACCTGGACAGCAACGGCCCAACGCTATTGATAACCACAGGAGCCATATCCCCTCTACCGCCTACCCTCCTCCCAGCCCAAGCCACAATCACAACGCGTACGTCACTCAGCGGAAAGTAAGCGGCGGGAGCGGTGTCGGCAGCAACGTCCGGCAATCTATTGTTTCAGAAACGGAGACTACGTTGACAAGCGCCATGTCGAGTTTGCTGGATGGTGGGAGGAACAGTGGTCTGTACGGCTACACGAGCAATGGGGCTGCAAATAGCGGCAATACAGGTACGGGTGGTAATAAGTTTGGCACCATTCGAACGGTGACGACCGATTTGACGAGTGAAGCGCCGTCCATGTCCCGCACGGAGGGAAGCAAGCTCGCCAGAGAGTTGGAGGAGGACGATGAGGATGAGTGGTTAGAGGGTCATTTTGATAGTGGGATGGGTCCAGTCAAGCGCCGGCTGTCGGATGGCAGTAATGTGGGCGTGGGGAATGGGCACGCTGGGTTGGGCAAGGGTATGTTTATTCATGGACATGGACATAGAGAGAGGAAAATTAGTGGGACCCCTGTGTTGGATTTAACGAGGGTGGCGGAAGAGACGGAGGAGAGTGTGTCTTCGAAAGGGCATGGCCATGGTCGAGAACGAGAAGCAGGACAAGGACATGGGAAGGGAAGACAACCGGTTGTGTTGCAAGGAAGGTCGAGGTCACAGGAGCAGAATGCACTTCAACAGGCAGACAAGGATGAGAAACTGGCTGCAGCTGTGCACCTACGGAAAGGGAAATGGCCTGATGATTTTCTTAATGTGTTTCAAGCGCCTGGAGCGGATTCTCCTTCAGCGTCGCCTTTATCTCATTCTCCGCCCCGTCAGCATGCGACGCAAGCCCAAGCTATCCCCGTCAAGCGTGCGCAGTCTTCACAGCAGCATCAACATTCTTCTTCGTCCACTCATCTCCATGAAGACATCGTTGGCAATAGAGGAAGACCATCCTCATCCACACCGCTGTCGATTTCACCCCCGCGGAAGCTGGCGATCGTAGGCGCGCGAAGGACTGATGGCGAAGCTGCGTACTCCCAGCTTCCGCGGAGACCTACCCATCGGCCGCGGCACAGTATCGACGCGCCTGTCGTCCTCATGCCGAAAGAGTCGATCTTGCGGAGGGAGGCGAGCCCTGACAGTCTGTCGTCCTCTGGGAGGGTCATTTTAAGGAGGCATACTACCAAGCCGGGGGTCGGATCTCCTACTTCTGGTAGTCCCTTGGGGTGAGGCAGGGTGTTCCGCAGAGGGCCGGTGGTAATAATGGAAATGGGATGGAGGACGCTGCGGAGAGTCCTGGCAGCGATGCGCCTGTACCGTTTCCCCGGTCGGTATCCACCTCAGGTGCAGGTGGTGAACATGGGTGCACGCCGTCTCCGCGGTCATCGTTCGGTGCGGACAGTGAGCTGCGCCCGAGGTTGTTGAGGGGCCGATTCCAGAGTGATGTCGAGTCGATGTCAAGTGCGCGAGCGCGAGGGAGGCCCGAGTCGTATGATGAGCTCGGAGGGGTGAAGCCGAGGTCGAGGTTTGAGAGTATGGTAAACTTGGGAGCGGCTTCTGCTGCGACGAGTTCGAGTGATTTGGTCGAGAGGGATTCAGTGGACGGGAGTGTGGTGAGGATGAGGCTGGTGGTGAGAGAGGATGGGAAGCCGCCGACGCATTTTGTATGTTCCTTTTTCCTTCCCTTCTTGCTTGCTTGCTCGGACCCCCTTTTTGCTTGGCTTCTATGCCTCCCCATTGGCTTGCCTGGGTGATGCTTCCTGATCCCCCTTCCTTGCTTATATCTCATTCTTTCTGTCAACTCTGTTAGGCTCATGCTCGCATTTCATTTCATTTCGCTCTCGTTCCGTATTAGGATCTGATGCTGATTGATTTTCTTTCATAGCAACTTGGCAACTGCATCGGGCGTGGCCAGTTTGGCTCAGTGTACCGTGCGCTAAATCTGAACACGGGTCAGATGGTCGCTGTTAAGCGCATCAGGCTAGAGGGCCTGAAAGAAGAAGAGGTCACCCAACTCATGCGGGAAGTCGACTTGGTCAAGAGTTTGTCGCATCCTAGCATTGTCAAGTATGAGGGCATGGCTCGGGATGATGATACTCTTAGCATCGTTCTAGAGTACGTCGTTTTTATTGTTCCACCCTGCTGTCGGTCTGAAATCTTCCTGTCGTGCTAACGAACTTTTCTTATTTTAGGTATGCCGAGAATGGTTCCCTCGGACAGACACTCAAGTCGTTTGGCAAGCTGAATGAGAAGCTGGTAGCGAGCTATGTCGTAAAAATTCTCGAAGGCTTGCACTATCTTCACACCAGCGACGTTGTCCATTGTGACCTCAAGGCAGCCAATATCTTGACGACGAAAAACGGGAACGTCAAGTTGTCGGACTTTGGTGTGTCTCTCAATCTCCGCGCCATGGAAAGAGAGATCAAGGATGTGGCAGGGACGCCGAATTGGATGGCACCCGAGGTTATTGAGCTCAAAGGGGCGTCGACGAAATCGGACATTTGGTCTTTGGGTTGTACTGTCATTGAGCTGCTGACGGGGCGTCCACCATATGCTGAGATTGGGAATAGCATGTCGGGTATGCTTTCTCTGTTTAATCTGGCTGGACAGAGCGTGTTAATAATTGCTTTTGACTCTAGTCATGTTCCGGATTGTCGAGGACGAGATGCCACCTTTACCTGAAGAATGCTCGGAGCTCCTGAAAGACTTTTTGGAGCAATGTTTCCACAAAGATCCTACCAAACGCCCTAGTGCTGAACTGCTTTGCGAGCATCCTTGGCTGAAGAATAATTGGGTGGCCTTGAAGGTTTGCTTTTTCCTCCTCAGGTGCTGCCAAGTACAACCTAGTGACCTTTTGTGATCGCAGGAGCTCCGTCCGCAAGACAGCATTCCGTTCTTAAGACGCGTCAGCACAGATTTACACAAGTCTGACGCTGTACGAATCTTATCGCAGCTGGAAATATCTGATAGCCAGGTCTCTGGCTCCCCGAAACGTGATGACTTTGGCTATGGCAAGATATCTCCCACTGGACGTAGACCGTCTACATCCTCTCTTCGGCCGCTCGATAATGAAATTTCGCCCCGTGAGCATACCTTTGTCAAAACCACTTTCAGCAAGCGTAAGTTTTATTTTTTATTTTTGTTGAGTATGAACTTGGCTAATTAATTTCTACTACTAGCGATGGTGTGCCGCGTCTGCTTGTTGAATGTCAAGAAGAGCGCTGTCCTATGTTCCCAATGCAGTTTAATATCTCATGCCAAATGTGCCATCAATGCACCACCAACCTGCGACTTGCGAGCTCAGCTTTTGCTGTATGCGCAGTATGCCGCGAAAGGGAACCCTGCCAGTGCTTATTCCAATCCTGCAGAAGCTCTCCACGATATTGGTCAGAATGTTGCCATGTCAGATGTGTCGTACGTTGAACACAGCACGCCGAGAACGAGCATGGATATGGCTCAGCCGCCTCGTTCACCTGCAACACCTACTAGCGAACACCCACCGACTGCCTTCAAGTTCATGGCCGCTTTCAAGCGATCACGCAGCAACTTGTCCCCTGAACCTACCGCTCCCTCTTCTTCTTCCGCACCTCCCAAAGACGCAGATGAGGCTCCTGTCAAGAGGCGGGTTCTGCAGAAGCGTTCTGAAAGACCGTTGTCCATGACAAGCACCAGTACAGGTGTCAGCAGTCTGAGGAGCGCAGCAACTGCTGCGGAGAGTTTCTCCAGTCGACAAAATACTGGGCAACGGTCGCAGAACTCCGGGACTACCGCTGAGGCTGACAAAACGAAGAGGCCTGTGTCTGATGGAGCGGCCATGGATAGGGCTCGTTCTCGCCGTGTACCTCCATCCGAGACGACAAACGAGCCTGATGATTCGCCTTCGACGGGTTCCGCATTGCCCGGCTCTATGCCTGGAGATGTCAGGAAAACCAAGAAACATAATCGAAATCTGCGTCATCGAGCAACTGTACACTTCAATAAATACCCCGGTATACTTGTTCATGACCTTTCTTCCCCTTGCTTGAATTGTGTTATACGCTCTTTATTTTTCTCTCGTATCCTTATGGCCCGATATCGGCCGCTTTTTTCTAATCTTTTTCTCTTGCATGCAATCTCTGAAGACAATATTCGTTACAATCGTTTTGATTTCGCATTGTGTATACCTGTACTTGTAAATTTGCATCGCCCCCATCCCCCCTTCGTTCTCATGTTTTCGTGTCTCATTCTTCATTTTCCATTAGTTGTCCATACGCATCATCCCTCTTTCTGTTTTCGATGTCACCCCTAGACCAACATACATCTTTTCATGATCATCGAGTTGGATTCTAGATCTCTCCGACCTCCTCCCTTATATGGTGGCTTTCGCCTTTTCTGAGGTTACTTATGATGGTTTGCACTTTCCTGGCTCGTCCGCTGGGTGCTTATACTATATTTTTGCTGTTAGTGGTTCTTACATACATAGCATGGAATGACAAGCAAAATTTTCCCCCTCCAATCGCCCTGAGGCTATGTTTGTGCCACGTGCGAACTTGCAGGGCGGGAGAAATGATATAATTTTCTAGCGCAGTACCACCATCACACCAACTTGAATACCACCGCCAAATCGTCATTGCTTCCTAATACCTATCACGTCTAATCTTGTCCCACCATCAGAAATTCTTGCGTCAATATTGGCTTCACTCGTGTTTTCTGTGATTTCTTACTCTGAGCACTACTTCCTCTCATCCAGCCGTCACTTGAGCGATTCCGCAAGGCACTATATTTGTCACAGGTCTGCTCCTACTCGATGTCAGGCCAGCCCTTCGAAGGCCGATCTCTATCCTAGACATAAGGTTCGAGGCTCATTGACGTCTATCTATTCAGAGATATCTGCTGACTCGACCTGCAGTTTTCTTTCTGCTCCATACGTAGGTCACTGTGAAGCTTGCCACTATTCTTATCCCTTGTACCAACGTATGAAATCATCAGTGATTGTGCTGGCTTCTTTTACCGCATTTCATGAGCTACTCTGTCAAACACGAGAAGATTCTCCTCGAGAAAGTCTGAGATCCCTCGAAACCAACTCCACCAATTGGACCATAACTTCCCTCGAAGTGTAGGAACATGCACCAAACATGATGTTTTGCCGTACACCGGAAGGTCTATTTTTCACCCCGATATGATCGAAAAGGCCTTACCTCCGGTGCAATCCGGCCTTTTCTTTTTATTTCAAGCCCACTGTCATCGCTATCTCATTCTTTAGAGCCAAGGGGGCAGTTGACAAAGATCGGATGGTTTGTTCCTGATAAAAGGCACTGCTCGCAGTCCCCATAACACCCTCTCGCTGATCTCCCCTTTCAACGACTGGCAGCATGAACAACTTGAAGCTCCCGTTCTTGTTGGTCATCTTATTCTGCGTTGGATGTGCCGTGTGCTCTCCTTTGGAGACCAATGCTCAAAGGCTAGCACGGGGCCTTCCTCCCAAACCTCCTAGATTCCGTTTTCGTGGGATCGGAGCAACACCCGTTCTATGTAGGATCGTTATATTCTTTTCTTTATATTTCACTCATTTGATTCGACTAGTGGCAAGGACTTCACCATCGCCTTCACCTTCACCTGTTGCATCTGTGACGTACGACGCCAACCTTTCAGCGCCTCTCTTCTGATGATTGGAATTTCAAATTCAGATTCACTGGGCGCCTCGAAGTTCGGAGCCCTCAAGATGGAAGTGTACTTGGTGTTGTCCGTAACTGGGCTACTGGCGGGACTATGTGAGTTTCCGGCACATCCTACTCGATTGATTAATAGGACTTATTTTTTCTTTGCAGAAGTGGAGTCAACTCTCTTAGCAATGGTCAAGATATCATTGTTAAACTCACTTACAACCCATCGCGCCCGTCAGGAATCAATGTTTTGGCGACTGTCTGTCCATTTGAGTCTTTCATCCCTATAGCGCTTACTGATGACCTGAATTGCAATCAGAATGCGGCGTTCCCTGCTCCTTTCTATGTCGGAGCAGGAAGCGCAGCAGGTAGCAGCGCCCCAAGTTTGTCTGTTGGAAGTCGGAAGTATGTCCTCTTTGGTATATTATCTCCGTCATATTCAAATCCTCCTGTTTAATATCAGTACTGTCGCGTTCACCAACGTAGATTTGAGTAAGCCATCTACTATTGATATCTCTTTGAATTCTCAAGTCTTGTAACTAGTACTGGCCTCTCCAAGAATCAGCTATCTGGTCCATAGACCCCAAGATAAAAAAGCTGACAGGTAAGTCCCGAGCTACATTCAGCAAAATTTGCGTTACCGTTTCGGCCTACCTTTAGCACAATGGATCAATGGCGACGGCTCAACAGCCCCGACCACTCTAGCATATCACATACGCGAGGTGCGCATATGTCCGTTCCTGTGGCCGCGCTCTTACTAATTTATTCTCATGGCTAGAACTCCCTTTTTTTCGTTGGCGATCTAGATGCTTACAATGAAGATAATGACACACCAGCCTCTGCAGTTGTGAGTCTCATGCCTATGTCACAATCTTTGCAACACCTCCAATCGTGGCAACACAGGACCTTTTCCTTATCCCCTTCTGAGCTTTACGATTCAGAAACTATTCCAGTACTATATATTCCTCTAATTCGGACTTTCTCTCTCTCGGACACTTCATTGATATCCCTTCTCTTCGTTTACAAGTAAATTCTCTAATTCTCTTGTAGACTTTCTCATGCCGGACACGATATGAAATGACATTTTCAGATTTCATTCTTTCCTAAAACCCAAATACAAAGGAACGAAATGCAAACGTGGGCTAGCCATTATAAATAGCTTTGAAGACATAAATAATAAGAACCGGGCCTTGTCCTGAATCTATTTACATGGGCCAGGCTTGAGCGCGGACTGCTTCGATCCAGGAGGTCGCGGCGTCAGGGAACTGGAAATGAAATCAGCGATCAGCATCGTGGCGTAGCGTTTTGCAGTCCTGAGCTTACCTCCCATACCATCACACCAGCACCTGTGGAAGGAACCGGTTAGCAGGGAGGTGTGAAATCCTCTGAACTTAGACTTACTCCACCCTTGATTCTTAGCTTGTTCAACACATCCAGCCAGTGTAGAGGTCGACATATACCCATTGCTTGCATCACTGGTCGTAGCAGGCTTGCCGATGACGAGTTTAGAGAGAGGAACACCACTGGCCGCAATCTGGAAGAGAGCTGTGTTAGGCCAGGTGCTCGAAGACGTGGTCAGGAGACCACTGCAGGTAGTGTATTCGGTTGTTCCCTCTGTTAAAGATTAGAAAGAAGGAAGCTCAAAAGGATGGTAGAAACACACGGTTATAGAACTGTTATAAGACTCATCATGAGCGGTATGTACGTACGGAAAGATCTAGCGTTCAGAGTAGACTTGCCTGCACATTGTACCAATCAATGAGGCTCCCAACCTCCTGGTGGACCTTCAAATAGCCTCCTCCGCCGTAAAGGCCAGGGGAGAACCTGATGTAGGTGAATGTATGTAGGAACACATATGAGGCGGTTTCTCACCATGGGGCAACGGCTACAAATAATTTAGAATTTAGACCTTATTGCAACTCTACCAGTAAGAGAAGAGACGCACGAGCATGGGTCAAAATATATGTTCCAGAAGGGAGCTGATTCCGTAGTTGGGTTGTGAAGCTTGCAAGCCAAGACTAGGCGGTCAAGGTGTGAATGAGGGCATTAAAAAGGATATGAATGAAGAACTAATTCACCTCGGCCTTTCCGTTCCCAGCGTTCATTGCATTGAAATCCTGGAAAAGACGTCAGGCCACACCCTTTGGCAATCATCAATGACTTACTTCATAGTCGACATCAACACCATCGAGGTTATATTGCTTAACCCATGCCGCCATCGTGTTCGCAGTCGCTACAGGATCAGCACCGGTGGACGTCGGGGCGTCAGTTGAACCGAAGAGGGATACAATCAACTTGATCCCAGCAGCGGAATATTGGGACTTGAAAGTCGAGCGTTGAGAAGATGTCAGTGAAGCCCATTCTTCTGCCTGTAGACAAGTTAGATTGGAGGAAGTCCGTGCTCAATTTAAATCTCACTTGGTCAAATGCACCCTCGGTCAAGAGGAAAGAAAGGGCGCTGCATTACAGGTTAGAAAAGGCAAAGATTCTTTTTTTACACTTACAAGACGTTGAATCCCTGTACGGACAATATAAATAAGATAAAATATCAAGGAATACAGATCACACACCTGGATCGATGAGACAGCAGGAGGCCCATTTTCTCCTGACACCCATGCATCACTGTAGACAACGAAGTGAGGGGCAGCAGGGGTCGCACTCTGCACGTTCTTGGCTGCACTTATGAAGTCAAGAGCTTTCCCGCTGAGGCCACTGCTGGCAGCAGGGCTGACAGGAGAAGAGCTAACAGCCAGAAGACTGATTAGCCCTGACAATAGAGCAAATGACTTCTTCAAGGCAACCATTGCAGAGAATAGGCTGAAAGCTAGGGACCGAGATCTCCAGAGTATTTCGGACGCGCCCTCTTTACCTTAAATACATCTTGCCTAGTCATGGCACATACACTTTTCCTGGAGGGTCATCCAATTTCGGTTGTTATCATTCAGATTGTACTTCTGGTTGCATGTGGAAAGAGCACCATATGGCCTGCAGAAGACGATGCGTAAAGAAACGATGTCTTTTCGCAAAAGACCTAAAGTTCATGGGGCGGCATGGGCGATAGTGCCAGTCTCGGGATAGTCGGACAAGTGTTCCGAGGGTATCTTCAAGGTAAAACGCAGAGCGCGCAAGAACATCATGTATCCGCGTGAACCAACGAGAAACCTAGTATCATTTCGCCGAAAGGCAGAAAGGTGACATTTGTCAGAAGACCAAAAGCGCAAGGTATCGTTTCTGCCTTCGGAGGTCATAGGTCGTTTTTCCTTGCGGTGGCCTATCGTATGAGCGCCTTTTTCTCGGTTACAGGGCTCTGCAGGCTCGCTGATTAGTATGCTCCAGTGTGTCTGAATGAGACGTCTTACCTTGAAATTTTCAGGTGTACTATCACTTCGGGTAACTAGACTCGCAGTTGGTCGTGAAAGGTGACCAAAATCCTGCTGTAAGGGATTCGAAGTCGGGATATCAGAATGCTCCACAGGACCTGAGTTGGCCACGGCAAGGCACCTGATAGTACGCCTGGGCCTTAAAATAAGTCTGGAGCGTGTAGTTGTATAAGTTCAGTGCAGCGCTGAAAAGACGAAACTATCGCACGATCATAATGGGATAAATTTTGGGTATGCCGACACATCTTGCTCTGCCTATCCGAGCAGGTTGAGGAAGGTTCATCCATGGAGGTGATGGGTAAAAATTCATGTGGAATTGAGTTAGTACCGTTGACTGGGATCGCCATGACCTTGTCGAGTTCACAACATAAAGAATCCTTGCCAATCCCTAGTAGAGCAAAATCCATTCAGGCTTCTTTTTATGAAATAGAATCATAGTTCGGTCCAGTTTCATATGGTGAATACAGGTAATATGATAAATCGCTCGTTTTTGGAAGACTGTGCACAACACCGACGTTTCAAATGCCTACTTAAACAGGCTATGAAAGAGCGCGAACGGATGTAATCCACGCAGAATTTGCTCTGGGGTACTATGAGCGACAATACGAGATGAGGGTGAAATATTCCAAGTAATCATCAAATAATAACTAACCTGCCAAACCACCGTGCCGCCATCTAAGAATTATGTCAAAGGTACCAAAAAATTTAGAATTGCGAAGAGATGGAAAACCACGTGGTCACTTACTCCAAGCTTGGTCTTTGGCTTGTTGAAGGCAATTGGCGAAGCCGACATGTATCCGTTGCTACTAGGCTAGCATCGCTGGGAGAGGCCGATTTTCCGATGACTATTTTACTCAATGGCACCCCGTTCTCAGCAATTTGCAGAACAGCTGTCGCTGGCCATGTGGAAGACGTGGCAAGAAGGCCTGTACATGTGGTATACTCGGATGCCCCCTCTACATTTGTTCGACTCAGGTATCAGTATACGGCTAAATATATTTACAGCCGACGACTTAAGGTTGTAGAACTGGGCAGACGATAAGGCTTATGGAAGGATTCTCCGATAGAACAAGAGCTTTTACTTACCTGGATGTTGTACCAGTCGATAAGACTACCAACCGAAGAGTGAATTTTTAGGTAACCTCCACCTCTCCATTTGGGTGGGGAAAACCTATAAGTATCTGGGATAAGGACGCTAATTTTAAATCAAGAAAGTCAGATACCAGGGAGCAACAGCTACTCATAATCCAGCTATCAGAAATAATGGTTCGTCCGGAAAGCGGAAGACCATTACGAGCGTGAGTGATAAGGTATGTATCTTCTTGAGGAAGCTGGATGCGTAGTTGCTTTGTAAAGGAGATAAGCCATGCCTGTCGCCCTATTCAGGAATAGAAGGGTAGATAGTGTCAAGGAGTTCTACCCCTGCTTTTCCATCTCCAGCATCGAAGGCATTCAAGTCCTAGGATAATTATCAGCTTCTGATGCCCTAGACGGATAGCGCAAATTTCGGATTTTTGACCTCGTAGTCGACGTCGATGCCGTCCAAATCATATTGTTTGACCCATGCAGCCATTGTACTCGCCGTAAATATAGGATCGGCGTTAATTGAAGTAGGCACGTCAGTGGCACCAAAAACAGAAACTACCAACTTTATGCCAGGAGCAGTGTACTCCGTCTTGACAGAGGCACGTTGAGTATCATTGAACGTAGTCCACTCGAGTCGTAAGCCTGACAAATGAAGCGAACAGATTGAAATTGACAAATCGGGAATATTTACCTTGTCCCATGGTCCTTCGATTAGAAGGCACGACAATGCACTAAGTAACCCCGCGATCCATCATCATTAACAACTTAAAAGAATTCGTAAAACGTTAAATCCCTTTTGAAGCCATTATTAGCCTCGATCAGAAAGATTGAATAAATATGAATGAGCTTGCACTGATCGCAGGTGCAGGAGGAGGCCCTAGAGCACTTGCGTCGTAAGCATCTGCGTACGCTGACAAAATGCGGCGCTGGCTGAGTCGCAAGATGGACGGCTCTTCAGGATAAGAGTTCGAATTTGTGGTGTTTGAAAAAGCAGTTACGTGAAATAAAATGGTGGTTGGAAAAGCGAGCAGTTTTGTAATTGAAGACAATCTCATTCCTACCACTTTATAGATACTTAACAGTAGTGCAAGATGCTTTTTTGTTACTTGCACCCTTAGCTTTTATATCCTCTTTATTTCTGACGGCACTAAAGAAACTACGTTCTGCGGTATTCCTGATTGCAAGTGGCACATTTAGTGAGTTCGCCTTCCATAAAGCGAAGGAGTTGGAGGATCTTGAAGCCATGGATATTTTGATACCTGAATGCTGCTGCTCATAAAGGTTAAACCTATGTATGCGATATAAATAACGGAACTCTGGTGAAGGGTCAGAACGGAAATACAGACCCTATTGTTGCTACCACAACGATTGCATTATAAACTTTATTTTGAAAGTAACGCGGAATTTAAATGCCACTGGGAACATACGCCGCAGGCTGATACATACTAGAAGGATGCCGAGAATCAGTCTGGTTATCTAGAAAGCGAATAATAATATTACTTGCTGTCGATGACGTCGCCACCACCATATGTTTCTTGGCTTGTAACAGTCTTAAGCCTGCTGGACACCAGAACCACGACAACAGGACCAGAGGACAAGATCGATCAGACTCCAGCTTCATTGACGGTCATGGCAAAGTATATGGTAGAGTCATTTATGCAAAATTGTGCAATTACATTCCTTTTAGACGGTCAACGATACCCGCCAGAATATGTTCAGACACCTGAGTGCTATCACAACTGCTGGAACTTAGTGGTATAAGTTGGAACAAGGGAAGACAACCAGGAAAGGGTTCCATGGATGAGCAGTGCCTTAGGGTCAGTGACTAAATAAGGAGCCCTCCGCCGTCCTCCGATTGAAGAATATGATTTGCTGTCGATGCAGGGGTCCTTGGGGCTCTCGTACTTCTATTCCGAAGCATGTGAAATGAGAATAAGAGTAAAGCAGTCGCTCAATTGACAGAGCATGTTGGTGACCGCCCCAAACTACTGCACAACTGGGAGTTTCTCTTTAGTAGGAATGCACATGGATCCTAAATCCAAATGGTAAAGTTGAAGGACGCATGCGAGAAACACGAGGGTCGGTAAGATAGAAACCATTAACTATGGATTCACGGGATAGGATGTGCACCAGTGTTCGTATCCTGAGAAGTGGACAAGATTTGATTCAAGAGTCTTCATGATAGGACTCGTTAGAGGATCCACCATCCATAAAGTCCGACGGCCTGCTTTCAAGTCGTCCAAGTGGTATATAGTAATAAGAAACATCTGCAGTCTGCCGATCTGCGACAGAGACTGGGAGCGTAAAAGTACGGTAGTTGGCAGAAACCGGTATAATGATCTGGGAAGAAGCCTGAACTGCTCACCGTCAGTGAGGAAATGTATGTTTTGAAAGGATACTTCCCGGGTACGAATCTACGACGTGAACGTTCGAACTTCAGTGACACGATCGGCCGAAGATCGCACGTGATGGTACCTTCGATCAGACTATGCACAGCACGAGGCCCCACAGATGGGATTTATGTAAAAGGAGTCTACTGGAATAGTACTCCCTTCAATTTTCTCCCTTCGTTTCCTTCGTTTCCTTTCTTCTTTCTTTTTCTCTTTTGAATGCCCCCTAGGCAGCCTAATAACTCTCAAGAACGGGGTCAATCAAGTTCTCGACAAAGTTGGAACACTCCTGGTCTTTCAATCGCTTCCACAAGGTGTGCTTTGCTACCGATTTAGAATTCATGAAAGATGACATACAGATTCGCCAGCAAGCTTGAGATGACTTTGAAGAACGTCTACAAGAAGAATTTAAGGAACGAACACTTGATGAAAGATATTGAAGTATGTAGTCCTTGATTTAGTCGTAATTGTCTCTCATTTGCCCGTTTTTCTAGGCCAGGTTAACTGAGGATCTTAGCAACTTTCGAGCAATTGATAGCCTGATAACGGAGGTGTACAAAGGGCTGCAGGTGAGTTCCCTTCGAAGTTGTAAGCTGTAACAACTACTGAATATTACTTGGATCATAGCGTAACTACCAGCGTGCAGACGCTTCACTAAAACAACAAGTCCCTCAAATTAAGAAAGAATTGGAGACCTCGATGGACACACTTACAGACCTTTCGGAGACACTGCCATCAACTGATTCTCAAGTCTCGAGGATCAGACATGCCTATGATTCTGGTCGTGACAAGGTATGTCGGATTTATTTTGATCACATCACTTGATCTCTCAATGGACGTATCATATTTACTCTTATACAGGCGCAGGAGCTTGTATACGAATTGTCATGGCTCAACACGGAATTCTATGAACGCTGGCGAATTATTATTTTCACCTCCTCTAGTCCAGTTTCTTTACGGTGGAAAGTTTACTTGCGCACGTTCTTCGTCATCTCCTTCATCGTCTGTTCATGGCTTTTCTGGATTGCTCTGAGCGGTGCATATCGTGCCCATCGACATCGTCTTGTATGGGGAGAGAAGTTGATGTCATAAAGGGTATCAACGCTTGCGTACGGTATTTTTTTAGCCATCCTAAGATATATCGCTGCGTGCTTTTCATATTTTCCTTTGTATTTGTCGGAATGTTTTTACCTCTCGCATACTTGGGCTGCCCTTCGCCTGCTCTGCGTTTTTCTATTATTATCGCGCGTAAATACCCTTCTATTTGCATGAATATTGGCAGACTCTTAGGCCGTTTGTCTACATTGTATCAATTGCTTTCGTAGAATCATTGCTCAAAAATTGAGTTGATTTGTTTGTTATAGGGCCATAACATCTTTGGTAAGAATTATTGCGTCCAGACTGCGCAGAAGCGAGTCGGCTATACCTCAAGTTTACTATTTGACCAAGTTTTATCATGGACAACTTTGACGACCTGCTGGCTCCTTCTCGCCAGGCATTGGAGAACAATCCGTTCGCAGACCACCGCTCGGGCTCTCCAGACCCTTGGGCGACACCGTTCGCAACTCACGATGCCGAGAATGCTTTCGGAAGTACTTCTGAACACTTTATTTCACCAGACCCGTCTTATGCATTAAGTTCGACGGACTTCGATTCATTTTCTGCGGAAGTAGGAACAGCAAAAAAGCCCGACCCTCTCTATTCTGATACTCATAATGAAGAAGATGACGATAATGAGCCGTTAGGGAATCTACGATCTCCAGGTTTCCGCGAGAGTGTTGCGACTAGTACATTCTCAGAAACTGCGACTATACGACCAGACCACATCGAAGAATTTGACACGCATATTTCAGCTTCATCCTCCGCAACATCTGAACCGTCAAGTTCGAGTTCGGCAGTCGAGAAGCCCGACACCACCGTTTCAACACCAACGACGGCACATACACCGACGAAAACACCTTCCAGGCCGAGCAGCGGATTCAACTCTGTGCCGCCCAGTGCCATGGAAGCGACATACAGGTCCCCTCTGGAAGCCCCTTTCGGAGGAATTGAACGGTCTCTCGGGGCCTTTCTCTTGGAGGAGAGTCCCTTGGTGGTTGGCAGAGTGAAGAGCAGACACCTTGGCAGTCGGAGCAATTTACACACACACCTTTACCC